>OZ010733.1:0-7500 GCA_963932275.1 Andrena praecox
AAAAAACCCAGAAAAAACCAGAAAAAACCCAGAAAAAACCCAGACATAACCCAGACATAACCCAGAAAAAACCCAGAAAAAACCCAGAAAAAACCCAGACATAACCCAGAAAAAACCCAGAAAAAACCCAGAAAAAACCCAGACATAACCCAGAAAAAACCAGAAAAAACCCAGAAAAAACCAGAAAAAACCAGAAAAAACCAGAAAAAACCCAGACATAACCCAGAAAAAACCCAGAAAAAACCCAGAAAAAACCCAGACATAACCCAGACATAACCCAGAAAAAACCCAGAAAAAACCCAGAAAAAACCCAGACATAACCCAGAAAAAACCCAGAAAAAACCCAGAAAAAACCCAGAAAAAACCCAGAAAAAACCAGAAAAAACCAGAAAAAACCAGAAAAAACCCAGAAAAAACCCAGACATAACCCAGAAAAAACCAGAAAAAACCAGAAAAAACCCAGAAAAAACCCAGACATAACCCAGAAAAAACCAGAAAAAACCCAGACATAACCCAGACATAACTCAGAAAAAACCCAGACATAACCCAGAAAAAACCCAGAAAAAACCCAGAAAAAACCCAGAAAAAACCCAGAAAAAACCAGAAAAAACCCAGAAAAAACCCAGAAAAAACCCAGAAAAAACCCAGAAAAAACCAGAAAAAACCCAGAAAAAACCCAGAAAAAACCCAGAAAAAACCCAGAAAAAACCCAGAAAAAACCCAGACATAACCCAGAAAAAACCCAGAAAAAACCCAGACATAACCCAGACATAACCCAGACATAACCCAGACATAACCCAGACATAACCCAGACATAACCCAGAAAAAACCCAGACATAACCCAGACATAACTCAGAAAAAACCCAGAAAAAACCCAGAAAAAACCAGAAAAAACCAGAAAAAACCAGAAAAAACCAGAAAAAACCAGAAAAAACCCAGACATAACCCAGACATAACCCAGAAAAAACCAGAAAAAACCCAGACATAACCCAGAAAAAACCCAGACATAACCCAGACATAACCCAGAAAAAACCCAGAAAAAACCCAGAAAAAACCAGAAAAAACCAGAAAAAACCAGAAAAAACCCAGAAAAAACCAGAAAAAACCAGAAAAAACCCAGACATAACCCAGACATAACCCAGAAAAAACCCAGAAAAAAACCAGAAAAAACCAGAAAAAACCCAGAAAAAACCCAGAAAAAACCCAGAAAAAACCAGAAAAAACCAGAAAAAACCAGAAAAAACCAGAAAAAACCAGAAAAAACCCAGAAAAAACCCAGAAAAAACCCAGACATAACCCAGACATAACCCAGACATAACCCAGACATAACCCAGACATAACCCAGAAAAAACCCAGACATAACCCAGAAAAAACCCAGAAAAAACCAGAAAAAACCCAGACATAACCCAGACATAACTCAGAAAAAACCCAGAAAAAACCCAGAAAAAACCCAGACATAACCCAGACATAACCCAGACATAACCCAGAAAAAACCCAGAAAAAACCAGAAAAAAACCAGAAAAAACCAGAAAAAACCAGAAAAAACCCAGACATAACCCAGAAAAAACCAGAAAAAACCCAGAAAAAACCCAGAAAAAACCCAGACATAACCCAGAAAAAACCCAGAAAAAACCAGAAAAAACCAGAAAAAACCCAGAAAAAACCCAGACATAACCCAGAAAAAACCAGAAAAAACCAGAAAAAACCCAGACATAACTCAGAAAAAACCCAGACATAACCCAGAAAAAACCCAGAAAAAACCCAGAAAAAACCCAGACATAACCCAGACATAACCCAGAAAAAACCAGAAAAAACCAGAAAAAACCAGAAAAAACCCAGAAAAAACCAGAAAAAACCAGAAAAAACCCAGAAAAAACCAGAAAAAACCAGAAAAAACCAGAAAAAACCAGAAAAAACCCAGACATAACCCAGAAAAAACCCAGACATAACCCAGAAAAAACCAGAAAAAACCAGAAAAAACCCAGAAAAAACCAGAAAAAACCCAGACATAACCCAGACATAACCCAGAAAAAACCAGAAAAAACCCAGACATAACCCAGACATAACCCAGACATAACCCAGAAAAAACCCAGACATAACCCAGAAAAAACCCAGACATAACCCAGAAAAAACCAGAAAAAACCAGAAAAAACCAGAAAAAACCCAGAAAAAACCCAGACATAACCCAGAAAAAACCCAGACATAACCCAGACATAACCCAGAAAAAACCCAGAAAAAACCCAGACATAACCCAGACATAACCCAGAAAAAACCCAGAAAAAACCCAGAAAAAACCCAGAAAAAACCCAGAAAAAACCAGAAAAAACCCAGAAAAAACCCAGAAAAAACCAGAAAAAACCCAGAAAAAACCCAGAAAAAACCCAGAAAAAACCCAGAAAAAACCAGAAAAAACCCAGAAAAAACCAGAAAAAACCCAGAAAAAACCCAGAAAAAACCCAGAAAAAACCCAGAAAAAACCCAGAAAAAAACCAGAAAAAACCCAGAAAAAACCCAGAAAAAACCAGAAAAAACCCAGAAAAAACCCAGAAAAAACCAGAAAAAACCCAGAAAAAACCCAGACATAACCCAGAAAAAACCAGAAAAAACCAGAAAAAACCCAGAAAAAACCAGAAAAAACCCAGAAAAAACCCAGAAAAAACCCAGACATAACCCAGAAAAAACCCAGAAAAAACCCAGAAAAAACCCAGAAAAAACCCAGAAAAAACCCAGAAAAAACCAGAAAAAACCAGAAAAAACCAGAAAAAACCCAGAAAAAACCCAGAAAAAACCCAGAAAAAACCCAGAAAAAACCCAGAAAAAACCCAGAAAAAACCCAGAAAAAACCCAGAAAAAACCAGAAAAAACCCAGAAAAAACCCAGAAAAAACCCAGAAAAAACCCAGAAAAAACCCAGACATAACCCAGAAAAAAACCCAGAAAAAAAACCAGAAAAAACCCAGAAAAAACCCAGAAAAAACCAGAAAAAACCCAGAAAAAACCAGAAAAAACCCAGAAAAAACCCAGAAAAAACCCAGAAAAAACCCAGAAAAAACCCAGACATAACCCAGAAAAAACCCAGAAAAAACCCAGACATAACCCAGAAAAAACCCAGAAAAAACCCAGACATAACCCAGAAAAAACCCAGAAAAAACCCAGACATAACCCAGAAAAAACCCAGACATAACCCAGAAAAAACCCAGAAAAAACCAGAAAAAACCAGAAAAAACCAGACATAACCCAGAAAAAACCCAGAAAAAACCCAGAAAAAACCCAGAAAAAACCAGAAAAAAACCCAGACATAACCCAGAAAAAACCCAGAAAAAACCCAGAAAAAACCCAGAAAAAACCCAGAAAAAACCCAGAAAAAACCCAGAAAAAACCCAGAAAAAACCAGAAAAAACCAGAAAAAACCAGAAAAAAACCCAGAAAAAACCAGAAAAAACCAGAAAAAAACCCAGAAAAAACCAGAAAAAACCCAGAAAAAAACCCAGAAAAAACCCAGACATAACCCAGACATAACCCAGAAAAAACCCAGAAAAAACCCAGAAAAAACCCAGAAAAAACCAGAAAAAACCCAGAAAAAACCCAGACATAACCCAGACATAACCCAGAAAAAACCCAGAAAAAACCAGAAAAAACCCAGAAAAAACCCAGAAAAAACCCAGACATAACCCAGAAAAAACCCAGAAAAAACCAGAAAAAACCCAGACATAACCCAGAAAAAACCCAGACATAACCCAGAAAAAACCCAGAAAAAACCAGAAAAAACCAGAAAAAACCAGAAAAAACCAGAAAAAACCAGAAAAAACCAGAAAAAACCCAGAAAAAACCCAGAAAAAACCAGAAAAAACCCAGAAAAAACCCAGAAAAAACCCAGAAAAAACCAGAAAAAACCAGAAAAAACCAGAAAAAACCCAGAAAAAACCCAGAAAAAACCCAGACATAACCCAGAAAAAACCAGAAAAAACCCAGAAAAAACCAGAAAAAACCCAGACATAACCCAGAAAAAACCCAGAAAAAACCCAGACATAACCCAGAAAAAACCCAGAAAAAACCCAGACATAACCCAGAAAAAACCCAGAAAAAACCCAGAAAAAACCCAGACATAACCCAGACATAACCCAGACATAACTCAGAAAAAACCCAGAAAAAAAAAACCCAGAAAAAACCCAGAAAAAACCCAGACATAACCCAGACATAACTCAGAAAAAACCCAGAAAAAACCAGAAAAAACCCAGAAAAAAACCCAGAAAAAACCCAGAAAAAACCCAGAAAAAACCAGAAAAAACCAGAAAAAACCCAGAAAAAACCCAGAAAAAACCAGAAAAAACCAGAAAAAACCAGAAAAAACCCAGAAAAAACCCAGAAAAAACCCAGACATAACCCAGAAAAAACCCAGAAAAAACCCAGAAAAAACCAGAAAAAACCAGAAAAAACCCAGAAAAAACCCAGAAAAAACCCAGAAAAAACCAGAAAAAACCAGAAAAAACCCAGACATAACCCAGACATAACCCAGACATAACCCAGACATAACCCAGACATAACCCAGACATAACCCAGACATAACCCAGACATAACCCAGAAAAAACCCAGAAAAAACCCAGACATAACCCAGAAAAAACCCAGACATAACCCAGACATAACCCAGAAAAAACCCAGAAAAAACCCAGACATAACCCAGACATAACCCAGAAAAAACCAGAAAAAACCCAGAAAAAACCAGAAAAAACCAGAAAAAACCCAGAAAAAACCCAGACATAACCCAGAAAAAAACCCAGAAAAAACCCAGAAAAAACCAGAAAAAACCCAGACATAACCCAGAAAAAACCCAGACATAACCCAGAAAAAACCCAGAAAAAACCCAGAAAAAACCCAGACATAACCCAGAAAAAACCAGAAAAAACCAGAAAAAACCAGAAAAAACCCAGACATAACCCAGAAAAAACCAGAAAAAACCCAGAAAAAACCCAGAAAAACCCAGAAAAAACCAGAAAAAACCAGAAAAAACCCAGAAAAAACCAGAAAAAACCAGAAAAAACCCAGAAAAAACCCAGACATAACCCAGAAAAAACCCAGACATAACCCAGAAAAAACCCAGACATAACCCAGACATAACCCAGAAAAAACCCAGAAAATCAGAAAAAACCCAGAAAAAACCCAGAAAAAACCAGAAAAAACCCAGACATAACCCAGAAAAAACCCAGACATAACCCAGAAAAAACCCAGAAAAAACCAGAAAAAACCCAGACATAACTCAGAAAAAACCCAGAAAAAACCCAGACATAACCCAGAAAAAACCCAGAAAAAACCCAGACATAACCCAGAAAAAACCCAGACATAACCCAGAAAAAACCCAGAAAAAACCCAGACATAACCCAGACATAACCCAGAAAAAACCAGAAAAAACCCAGACATAACCCAGACATAACCCAGACATAACCCAGAAAAAACCCAGACATAACCCAGACATAACCCAGAAAAAACCCAGACATAACCCAGACATAACCCAGACATAACCCAGAAAAAACCCAGAAAAAACCCAGAAAAAACCCAGAAAAAACCCAGAAAAAACCCAGACATAACCCAGACATAACCCAGAAAAACCCAGAAAAAACCCAGAAAAAACCCAGAAAAAACCAGAAAAAACCCAGACATAACCCAGACATAACCCAGAAAAAACCCAGAAAAAACCCAGAAAAAACCCAGAAAAAACCCAGAAAAAACCCAGACATAACCCAGAAAAAACCCAGAAAAAACCAGAAAAAACCAGAAAAAACCCAGACATAACCCAGAAAAAACCCAGAAAAAACCAGAAAAAACCCAGAAAAAACCCAGAAAAAACCAGAAAAAACCCAGACATAACCCAGACATAACCCAGAAAAAACCAGAAAAAACCAGAAAAAACCAGAAAAAACCCAGAAAAAACCCAGACATAACCCAGACATAACCCAGAAAAAACCAGAAAAAACCCAGAAAAAACCCAGACATAACCCAGAAAAAACCCAGACATAACCCAGACATAACCCAGACATAACCCAGAAAAAACCAGAAAAAACCAGAAAAAACCAGAAAAAACCAGAAAAAACCCAGACATAACCCAGACATAACCCAGAAAAAACCCAGAAAAAACCCAGACATAACCCAGAAAAAACCCAGAAAAAACCCAGACATAACCCAGAAAAAACCCAGACATAACCCAGACATAACCCAGAAAAAACCCAGACATAACCCAGAAAAAACCAGAAAAAACCCAGACATAACCCAGAAAAAACCCAGAAAAAACCCAGACATAACCCAGAAAAAACCAGACATAACCCAGAAAAAACCCAGAAAAAACCCAGACATAACCCAGAAAAAACCAGACATAACCCAGAAAAAACCCAGAAAAAACCCAGAAAAAACCAGAAAAAACCCAGAAAAAACCCAGACATAACCCAGAAAAAACCCAGAAAAAACCCAGAAAAAACCAGAAAAAACCCAGACATAACCCAGACATAACCCAGAAAAAACCCAGAAAAAACCAGAAAAAACCCAGACATAACCCAGACATAACCCAGAAAAAACCCAGACATAACCCAGAAAAAACCCAGACATAACCCAGACATAACCCAGACATAACCCAGAAAAAACCAGAAAAAACCCAGAAAAAACCAGAAAAAACCAGAAAAAACCAGAAAAAACCCAGACATAACCCAGAAAAAACCCAGACATAACCCAGAAAAAACCCAGAAAAAACCCAGACATAACCCAGACATAACCCAGAAAAAACCCAGAAAAAACCCAGAAAAAACCCAGAAAAAACCCAGACATAACCCAGACATAACCCAGACATAACCCAGACATAACCCAGACATAACCCAGACATAACCCAGACATAACCCAGAAAAAACCCAGAAAAAACCCAGAAAAAACCCAGAAAAAACCCAGAAAAAACCCAGACATAACCCAGACATAACCCAGACATAACCCAGACATAACCCAGACATAACCCAGACATAACCCAGACATAACCCAGAAAAAACCCAGAAAAAAACCCAGAAAAAACCCAGAAAAAACCAGAAAAAACCCAGAAAAAACCCAGACATAACCCAGAAAAAACCCAGACATAACCCAGACATAACCCAGAAAAAACCCAGACATAACCCAGAAAAAACCAGAAAAAACCAGAAAAAACCCAGACATAACCCAGACATAACCCAGACATAACCCAGACATAACCCAGACATAACCCAGACATAACCCAGAAAAAACCCAGAAAAAACCCAGACATAACCCAGAAAAAACCCAGACATAACCCAGACATAACCCAGACATAACCCAGAAAAAACCCAGAAAAAACCCAGACATAACCCAGACATAACCCAGAAAAAACCAGAAAAAACCCAGACATAACCCAGAAAAAACCAGAAAAAACCCAGACATAACCCAGAAAAAACCCAGACATAACCCAGAAAAAACCCAGACATAACCCAGACATAACCCAGACATAACCCAGACATAA